>CM028133.1:665217500-665265000 GCA_016271365.2 Neoceratodus forsteri
AAAACTGTGAAAAGGTGGCAGAGGCCATGATATATAAAAATAAAGGATTTTACTGAAGTATCACAGAAGTTTGTAGCCCAAAACCTTCTGCTGTCCCCAATTACGGTACTGTGGTATATCACGAGCAATAGTGTCCTGTCATAAATCAAGACACTTCTATAGCGAATCTGTCGCTCTATGCTGATGTTAATAATCATGTGCATTACTGAGACTTGTATACCCTCACTAACTGCCTTCTACTTAAGCTAAGGCAGCAGAACTTTGCTGCTACCTTTGTTGCCAACACCCCCTTTGCTACACAAAAGGTTAACTGTGAGTGACAGCACTCATTCAACCAGAAGTAATGGCTCTCATAACCTCTCACACCCTCTAATGTGGACATCACTTGGACAAAGGTCTAACTTTCCTTGCTGCTAAAAAGTGAAATCTAATTCTCTTACTTAAGGTCTGACTCTCACATAGCTGGTTTTAAGCATTGTACAAAACATTTTTTTTGTTGCTAAACTACAACACACAATTGCTTCTGAAGTGTTTGATATAAACATGTTGCATATTCCCATGTTATCTGTATCATAAATTGTGCTGTAGCAGATCCTATGAGGAATGGCCAAGGGCACTGAACATGTACACGCTGAAGGCCAGAGGGGAAAGGGGAGAGGCATCACCAGAAAGAACTTCAGCTGCCTGAAAAGAGTAAAAAGGGAACTGTGAAGAACTTTTGACAGGAATAGCGGTCAATAGCAAGAAGACATGAATGGAAGTTGCAGGGGTTGGGTGGGGGGATTCAGAAGGTATGTGAGAATTTTACTCACAAGAGAGTAGTTAGGCTGGCAAAGAGCCTACCAGCTGAGATGGGGGTGGGGAGCAAAACCATAACTGGTTCAAGCACAGCTGGTACAGAATAAAGGGTCTGACAGTTATGGGGGAAACAAGGAGGTGTTGGGGTGTAAACTCCATCTAGACCGTAGGTCACAGAGTATGGCAGAGTAACACAATACAGCAGTTTTGATGAACCAACAGTCATTTTCTGACAGTGTCTACATTTCCATGTTTCTAGCTATTCTGCATACCTATTGCTCTGTTTTCTGTTTATTAACTTGAAAATGGTCGCTAAATTACTCAAGGGCTCTCCGACATCACAGATAAACAAAGAAGACGTTATGGAGAAACCAGGTTTTTATTACTTTTTTTTTGTGTGTGCGATTTTGATTTGTATTATTAAACCACGCTGCACAATCCAGCATTGTATAGAATAAAGAGTTATCTTGACACACATATGCAGAGCAAGGCATTCATTTTAGTTATACATATCAAGTTAGTTATCATACCATGGTTCTGGTGGCTATTCCTGACCCCCTTTAATACAGCACATGGGAGGACTCACCATCTGTAAACCCATCTGGAGTCACTTCCGAGTCATTCTAAACAGGTAACAGCTTGGGGGGCTAACAAGATGGGGTGCCATCAACTGGGTGTCCAATTATTCTTAGAGCGCACCAGAAGAGAGGGCTACAGAAAGGGCTCATCAATGTGTGGCTTCCAGGGCATTCCTTACATTTATCATGTCTTCCACTAAGGCACAAAGTCCTGGTCTATACTCATTACATGCAGGAGCCATCCAGTCCACCGGGAAGAGTATAACTCCACTTCATTATTCAGGGTGTGTGTTATCTTTTCCATTTTGTATATCTGGGTTTACTGTGTTGCATCAAGCTGGGGCGGGCCCAAAGGGTTAACCAAAGTCTGGTTATTTTTTTTTGGCTGCTGTAAGCAGGATGCTCTAACCTCTTCATCACTAAATTCTTACGGTTCAATGTAAACATGCCCCAAAGATCACCCAGCAGTGAGGGGTAAACAAACAAGACGGCTAAACAAAGACTTGCTCAAAAGTTTGCACCTTAGAGATAAACTCTGGAACGCTACAAAACATCAGGCCAGCAAACAGATTTCAATGCTTACCGTACGCTACGAAATTCATGTAAAGACAAGTCAGAGCTGCTAAGAGCAAGTACTGTAAAGACCTACTGATTAACTCGCCAATGATCCCAGAAAATTCTGGTCACACATCAAATCCTTCCTAGGATCCCTCACAGTCAACTACCCTGGTGATATGCTGATAAATGATGTGCATTGCAATGACTCACAAACCATAGCTAATTCTTTCAACCTGCATTTCTCTGATCTCTCCCAATATACTCTTCCTTGATCCCACTGCAGTGTCCTCCCACTCCTCATCAGGAACCTGTCTGGATAAGTTGGAAGTGTTGTCCCCTGTGCCTCCTTATACTCCTCCATTCTGTTTTTTTTTTTTTTTTTTATTACTATTTTTCTCCTTCCTGCCTGCCATCCCCGACCTTCAGGAGCCTCAAGGTACACATCCTCTGCCTTACACTCCTGCCCGTATGACCCAGAGGAACCCCATAGAGCTACGGTTTACCCACCCGAGCGGATGGGGCAGAGCCCCTTACCCCAACAATTAATCTGTCGTCCAGGGGCTATTGGGCTGGAGAAGGCAATATCGAGGGAACGTCTCCGAGGCTCCATCTTCCAGCAATGGCAGACGTTTCCACTTTTCCTCCCACCCCCACAGCGTAGGGACCCTGACGCCAAGGCGCAGAGTGCCGCGCCACGCTGTATGTCGGCAGCCCATCCCTTAACATTGGGGACTTGCAGTACTCGAGCCTCAGCTGAGTCAGACAAATGTTGGGCATAACCTGCCCTCCCGAGGTAAGCGAGCTGTCGTGGGGCGCCAACTTAACTCCTCGGCTGCCCACCAGCGACCCGAGTCCGCCTCCCAAACCCGGTCGCTGGCATGGAGTGAGGTGTGGCGCCCAGCGCCAACCCTCAGAGCCACCGGGCGGCTCTCCATTCTGTTTTAAGGTTGTGTCTAGAAAGGAAGTCCTGAGCTCCTGAGGTCCATCTCTGATCATACCAGCTCTGGCTCAGACTCCTTGAACCCCGCCTTGAAACTTGCAGCTCCCTATTGCATTACCACTGGCCAAAATTTATACGTTATCACTTTCAGGTGGAGTGGTCCCCACCTCTGGAAAGCTGCTCGGATACATCTGTACTTAAAAGGGGATCCTAAGGTTGTCATGAACTACAGACCAATTGCCATACCAGGGATTTATTTAACTCTAAAATTGATTAGCGTTTTGCTCATAAAAGCTAAATCTTTGAGGAAATGCATAGCTTTTGCCTCACTGTGTTTAACAAACACAGCACTTCAGTTAGTATTGTCCCAAGAAAAACCTGCTAATCAATCATTTAAACCCTGCATACTCGGTACTGAGCAAAATCCTGGAGAAAATTGTCGCAACTCAGACAACTGACTATCTACTTAAGCACAGCCTGCTCTCGGATACCCAACATGGCTTCAGGAAAGGACACAGCACAACGACTGCACTCCTTAAATTCACTACAGACACTCTTTCAAAAATGGATACTGGCAATCTGACTGGAGCTGTCTTTATTGACCTCACAAAGGCTTTTTGACCTTGTTGATCACACTTTGCTTCTCTCCTCACTTCGACACCTGCATTTCTCCTCCTCTGTTGTTGACTGGTATGAAAGCTACCTGACAAATAGAACTCAAGTGGTGAAATTTAATTCTCTCTATTGAACAGTACCACCATTAACATTGGTGTACCTCAGGGCTCCATCCTAGGGCCCCTCCTATTCTCTCTTATATAAATAACATTGGAGCTGCTCTAAAATCCTGTTCTGCTATTCTATATGCTGATGATCTTGTCATCTATACAAGTTCTACTAATATAGACACTGTCAACACAACCTTTCTTCTGACTTTAACAATATCCCAAACTGGTTATAATGACCACAAACTGGCTGTCAACACTAGCAAAACTAAAGCCATGCTGCTTGGATCGGCCCCAAAGCTTCGGTCTTGCACAACAGCACTGACGGTGCAGGACTCAGAGGGTCAATTACTGGAATGTGTGACCTCTCAAGTACCTGGGCATCCTGCTAGATCAATCTCTTGATCTTAATCTTCATGTACAGTCTGTTTGCAGAGCTGTCAACTCCAAACTGGGTGTTGCACATAAGATTAGTTATATGCTCATGCCATCGGCTAAAATGGCCATTGCGAGGGGGATTCTGCTCCCCACCCTAACCTATGGGGCTCCCTTATTTGGGGCTCTCATAAAACTGACCTACTCAGATGAGATATTAATGATAACAACATATGTCGCTATGCCTCTTCTGCTCCTCAGCTTAAACACCACTATCAGCTTTATAATGATCTTGGTTGGCTGTCTCCATTATCTACTAGGAAATACTACCATGGCTCTCTTATTGATTCGATAATCAAATCAAACCCATAGGTGTCTTGCAGCTATGCTTGTTCCTCAGGACACACTCCATGGTCTACTGATCAGCTGATATATCCTTTCTGAATGCCGAGGTGCCACACTAGGAAAGGAACTGTTGCATTTGAGCATGCGGCCCACAGCTGTGGAATTCTTCCCTTCGACACTAGACTTTCTAGCTCCCACACATGCTTTAAGAGAAAACCGCCGAATCTGCCGATTGCTGATACCTGTTCCTGCTTTTACCTACCTAATGACTGATGTCTCTGGCCATACAATAGTATTTCCTCACCTCTATACAACCCTCTTACTGCCTCAGCCTGTCCGGCTCCTTTCCCTGCCCATATACAATCTTGCACTGCAGGCATCTCCCTTACACTTACTATACTCATATAATCTAATTTCATGGCTTGCTCCCCTCTTCCTCCTTACCGACCTTTTCCATGTGTACCCCCTGCTCTCAATGGTTATTTCTTCCTTTAGTATTACCCATTTTGTTTTGTGTACCTTGTTCTTTTCATATGATATGCCACCTGAAAATTTATTTTCCAAGGTCCCCTCTGTTCATTGCATAGGTAGGCACCTATGAACTTATGAATGGTCTACTCTGTATTTCTCTTATATATTGTATCCACTTTAACTCATTGTATGTAAAGCGCTTTACTTTGTATGATCAGATATATTGTATCCTCTTTAAGTCACTGTATGTAAAGCACTTATAAAATTGTTATCCGTTAAGTTGTCTGTAGTCTCCGGTCATGCCTGAAAATAGTCATTTTATGGCTAGTGCACTTACCCGGTTAACAAAAGCTAAATAAATAAAATAAAAATAAATATATCTAGCAGGTAGCAGGAATTTGGGACTCTCAAAGTGACTAGGAAGCTGAAATAGGAAAAACAGCTCTGCTGTCGGGGACTGGTTTGCAGAATAGGTCCTCCAGTTCTCCCTCCAGAGCTCGGGAAAGGGTGCAAATCAGGAAAGGCCCACATTACATGGGTGTGATGGGCACAGGTTGCACCGCAATCCCTCCAGCATGAGGCATCTCTGGATGCAGGATAATGTGCACAGAAGAATCTCACCGGATGTTTCCAGAACTCGTAACTTTAGAAGATATCCAGTAGGTTCTACACCATATTTCTGAGCTGACAGGGGTGCCCAGCCTCCTCCCACTTCAAGACTATATCCAGTGTATTGTCCAGAGTGGACTCTACCAGTGCTTTGTAAGATTGGCAATCCATGTGTTGTCCCTCTGTTTTCAAAGAGGAGATTAAGGATCAGATTATCACTGGGTGGGATTCTAGAGTACGGACCCTGACTGGGAGAGTGAGAATATAGTGTCTTAGCTGCAAGAAGCAAAAGGTCTACTGTGCAGAGACCTAAATCCGCCTGTGTGTCGGGTGAAGGATTTAAGAGTGGATCCTGTCTGATTACTATTGTTAAGCTTTTACTGTACTTTTCTCCTGTATGAAATGTTATTTTTTTTGTTGTATTTTTTGGTTCGTTATATCCGTTTTATTCCTTGGTGTGATTTTAGAATTCATTTTGCAATTGATTTTTGTCTTTCTGGTTGCAGGTGAGTGCTTGTCATGTGGCCTTTCCCTGGTGAGGAGGTTCTCAGGAGGCTAAGCTGGTTCCATTCAGGTTTGTCATGTAGTTGTGTCTTGGGTTGGGGGTAAAGCTGGTTACATAGGGGTTTCTCATGTGGTTGTGTTTGCTGTCGGTGAGGAGCTGAATGCAGTTATACTGCTGTACCAGGGTGTTATGTATAGGTTAATGTAGCCCCATATAACCACCTCTCGTTCAATGTGGTGGCAGAGCGGGCCAAATCTCATTTTATACTAACATACTAAAAGCCAGCAGAATAGGCCTAATGGTCTGTCATGTCTGCTCGGTAGCCAACCACCTAGTGGGTGCTCACCTTCCTGCCCCCACAGCCCCGAGAGGGTCTTCTTTGGCTTCCGTTTCCCCTGTACCTGTCCCACCCCTTCTTGAAACCCTCCACTGTGCCCCTCCTCCACCAGCCTCCCGGGTAGCGCATTCCATGGCTCCACCACCCTCTCAGTGAAATGATGTCTCCGTTCCCCCTGTAATTTCCTCCAGCTTCCCTCATGCCCTCTGGTTGTTCCCCTTCTTTAGACTGAACGCTCCTGGTTCGCTCTTGGTTATTCCTTTTACATACCTAGAGACCCCTATCATGTCTCCCCTGTCTCTCCTCTCCTCCAATGTGTCAGCCCAAGCTCTTCCAGTCTCTCCTCATACGGCCTCCCCCATGCCCTGAATCATCCTGGTCGCTGTCCTCTGGACCCTCTCCAGCAGTGCTTTGTCCTCTTCAGATGAGGTCTCCAGAACAGTATACAATACCAGAGTTGTGGCCTGACCAAGGCATTATAGAGGGAGGATCACCTCCCTCCTCCTGGACATAATTCCCTGGCTATTCAGCCCAGTATCCCATTGCTTTGGCTGTGGTTCTTCTACAGTTTTTGGAGTTGTTCATTTTGATATCTACCACCACCCTAGATCCTCTCACCCAATGTGGCTTGTAGTGTGACACCCCGGGTGTATACATGGCCAGGTTTCTGACCCCCAAATGAAGAACCTTACATTTCCCAGCATTAAACTTCAATCCTCACTTCCTTGACCACTCCTCCAGGGTATCCAGGTCCCTGGACTGTCTCTCTTGCTTCTTCTCTATCCACCAGTGATCCCAGTTTGAAATCATCCACAAAGAAACCAGCCTACTCCTAACCCCTCCCTATATCAGAGACATAGGCATTGAACAGGAGTAGCCCCAATACTGAACCTGGGGACCCACTGATTACCTTCCTGGGAGAAGACTATCTCACCTACCATTACCCTCTGTATTCGCCTCTGAAAGCCAGTTTTCTACCCACTTGAGCACCTGTCTTCCCACCCCTTCTTCCCCAGCTTTACTATCAGCCCAATATGGGGTACCTAATCAAATGCCTTGCTGAAATCAGGTATCGACATCCACCGGCCTAAGTCTGTCCAGGCCCTCGTCACCCAGTCATAAAACTCTGAGATTAGTCTGACATGATCTCCTGGGACAAAGCCATACTGTTTATCATCCAGCTGCCTCCCAAGCCCTCCTTGATAATGCCCTCCATTACTTTGCCTACCACAGGCGTTAGGCTGACAGACCTATAATTCCCATCTCCTCTCTAGACCCCCTTGTGGATAGGCACTACATGAGCCACCCTCCAGCCTTGGGGCACACATCCTGTCTGTAGAGAGGTGTTAAGAGTGCAGCCAGTTGAGCTGCCAGCTCCTCCGCCAGTTCCTTCATAATCCTCAGATGTAGCCAGTCTGGTCTAGCGCCTTATCAGTTTTAGCTTCCAAAGGGCCTCCTCACCCTATCCACTGTGATTTCTCCCACCAGTCCTCCCCTCATGCACCTGCCCACCCCTTCTGGGTCTGGCCCAGCCTGAACCCTAGTCTCTTTCAGTCCTCTGGTCTCAGACTGACCTCTCAATTTTGTTGGCTCCTCCCATCAGGCTGTAGGGATCCCATCTCCTCTGTAAAGATCGAGGCAAAGTACTCGTTTAGCACCTCTACTTGTTCCCTGCTCCTGAGCCCATCCCCCCCAGCCTTAATCTTGCTGATCTGTGTCCTCGCTTTCTCTTCTCTTATCTATAGAATCCCTTCCCTGCCCTCTGGATATCCCTAGCCAGGTTTTGCTCCATCCCTGCCTTTGCCCTCACCACTCTGGTGACCCTCCTGGCCATCAGTCTGCATTTCTCGCCCTTATCCCCCTTGAGTGCTTAAAAGGAGGGCAACCTTTTTTTCCTCACCGCCTCCTGCACCTACCTGGTCCACCAACATGGCTTGCTGGTTCTACCATGCTTTTGCCTTACTTTTGTACAGGACCTAGTAGCCTCTTGCACCTCTTTCTTAATGGTCTCCCATAAGCTTCCAGCATCCATATCCAGCCTAATCTTGTCCAACCTCTCCGTAGAATCCTATCCATGCCCACGAAGTCCGCTCCCCTGAAGTCTACTACTGTGTTAGTGCAGTTTTCCTCCCAGATACAGTAGAAACCAGACCATGGCGTGGTCACCACCCGCCAGTGGTCTGCACACCGAGGCCCCTTATCTGGTCACTGTCTGCTAGGAAAACATCCAATATCTGCCCTCTCTAGTAGGTTCCCCTCCTGTTGGACCAAGAAGGCATCCTGAAAGACGCCGATCATCTCTGTTCTCTGGCCACAGAGGATGTCAGTGTCCCAGTCAGCCCCTGCATATTAAGGTCACACATGCACCCACTTCTACCCATTAAAAGGTCACAGTGACCCTTGATGTTTTCAACCAGTTTATCCTCCAGAGCTCCTCTATGGTGGGGCCTGTACACCACCCCCTATTTTCAATTTTTCTTCCTCCCTCATTTGCAGGGTTACCCAAATCGCCTCCACACCCCTCCAGCCTCCTCCACTCACTAACCACTATGTCATTTCTGACTATCAGTGCAACATCTCCCCTCTATCCTCCTCTACCTTTCCTGAATATCTTGTAGCCCTCCATGTTTAGGTCCCAATCATTTCTCTGGATGACCCATGTCTCCGTAATTGCCGCACATCCACTGCTCCCTCAGCCAGCATAGCCTGGAGTTTGGGCATTTTATTGCTTCATGCTCCTGGCATTGATCAGGACTGTCCTCCACCCCGACCTCTCCCCTCTCCAGTCCCCAGCCCTGCGCAATCCCTTTTCTGCCCAATTTTCCATGGATCTGCAATGCAGTCCTCCGCACTTTTCGTGCCCTAGATCTGGACCTCAAGCAGCACCCTGGGGCCTTTCTTTATTTAACTATCCGCTTACAAGTTTAAACCCCACCTGTAGCCTATAAATCCAGAAAGCTTTAGTTTCAAGATCCCGTCCCTCCAGATTGAGGTAACCTATCCCTGGCATATAGCCCTTATCCTCTCAAGTATCCCCCAGTCCCCACCAACCCATACCCCTCTGCCTTGCACCGTCCCTGACCCACTGGTCCACCCTCTAAGTTTTTGCTTGTTCTCCCCAGTCACCCTTGGTACCAGTCAGAATCTCAGAGAAGGAAATTGTAAGCTCTTATAGAGGGCAAACCTGGCCAGTTCCGAATCTAGTCAGTATTTCTAGTTCACTGTTCCTTCCAAGTCGCTTGTTCCCAGATGTACTAGGAAGTCGCGAGATCCCCGCATTCCAGTGCTACATTGTACAGCTGAATTTGGCCTTGTGTACGGATAGTCCTGGGATACATTGTAGCCTTGACTGGGCTGCTTTTACTCTCCCCGCCACCTCCCACTGGATACCCCTGGTCATGGAGTCCCCCAGCAGAAACAACTCTGCCCCACCCCCACTTTATTAGCCCGTTTGTTCCTTCCAGGCTCCACGTCCCTATCGCTGACCCCTGCTTGCTCCTCCCACCCCCGTCAGCCTGGGGTCACCTACCTGTGCGTGCCCTACCTGCATTCTCCTTCTGCCTCGACTGCCAGTTTGCTCCTCACCCCCCATCTCCTGTGGCCTGTGTTTGGCCCCTGCTCTACCCCTGCCTCCTTCCGAGCTGTAATCCTCAGATTCCCACCCAGCATCCTCCCACTGCTTCCCACCTCCACTCTGGACCTGCACTTTCCACCCCATCGACTGTATTTCTCCCTACCCTACCCTCCTCCTCTCCCCTACTCTCCACCTCTTCCGTTTTTCCTGGTCTCAAAGCTGGCCTGTCTAGAAATTCTCTCTACCCCCCTTGTCTGGCTTCCCAGTCTGGACACCAGCCTGACCCCAGTCCTGCCCCTCCACCCTGGCCTCTCTCAGTGCTCCCCTGTCTACCATACCTCCCTCCAACCCAGGCTCATGTCCTCCCCTCCGGTCTTTCCTTTGGTTCTGGCCCTCCTCTGTCCCCTCCCCCTCAGCTTACTGACCAAACCCCTCTGACCGCCCTGCCCCCTCCCACCAGCCTCCACTTCATCTCCCAGATATAGCAGAGTGAATCGTTGTAAGTGTGATGTTTGCCCCGATTTGCTCTCTTCTACCCCTCTCCACTCCTCTGGGTAGCCCCTCCCTACGGAGTGATTCCCATAAGTTGCTTGTTTCTTGCCCCACTGTTCCCGACTGACCATATGGTCCACCTGTCCCCTGGGTATGCCTTTGCCTTGTCCACTTGTCCCCTGGGGTATGCCATTTGGCCTCGTCTCAACCTCATATGGTCCATACCCCACCTTACCTCCCCAACCTCCCCTCCCACCTTCCAGCTGTCTTCTAATCCCCTGATCTCTCCCTTAGACTCGCCAATTGAAAACACACTGGGCACCCTCAGAACCTCCATGCCCAATTTAATATTATGGCCACCCCACCTGTACACCCAATCACCCTACGGAGATGCTAGCTCTGGCAACCCCAAGTGCACCCTCATTTTGGTGTGAGCAATATGGTCCCCTACCAGCAGTAATAATACACTGTCAATCTTGACAGCCCTCCACCAGCAATTATTACACACTCAGTACCCAGCAGTAGTCAGTTCACATCAACGTGCCTCTTTTACACAAGCAATGCCCAGCAGTAGTCAGTTCATAGCAATTTGCCCTCGTCCCCAGCAGTATACAGCTTTTAAGCCTCAGCAATCCCCAAGTAGTAGTCACAATGCCCCAAAGGTTTTCAAGCCTTAGCAATCCCCAGCAGTAATCACAATGCCCAAGCCAGCACAGTATACGTGAATCTTTGCCCACCCCGCTAGCCAGCAACAAGTCCGAGCCCTGGTGCTCCAGTTCAGCCAGTCTCACCTTGGCCTCCCAAGGCTCCACCTCCACATACCATTTAATAGAGGTGGGGTTGGGGCTGGGTGGGTGGTGTGGGACACAATTACAGCTCCTTTCCTGCCAGGTGTAGTGAGCAACTGGGCCCTGTCTTATAAAGCCCAGCCATGATTTAAACTTGGCACCCTGTCGTCAGATTGGTCCTCTGCCCTCCTGGCAAAACGCAGCTGCGCCCTCCAGCCCTGGCCCGCTGCCGACTGCAGCCACCGAAAGTCTGCTCCAGTGTCCGCCCTGCCCTGGTGTGCGCCTCCAGCTGCCGATACAGCCCAGTTCCTCCCGCCCGCTGATGCGTCCCCCAACGCCCTCTCGGCCGCTGATGCAGCCCACTGCCGATGCAGCCCTGGCTCCTCCCACCGCCTGTGGCCCTGGTGGATTCTCCACCGCTGGTGTAGCTAGCAACCTCCTCAGCTTCCTCCCAAGCTCCCCACTGCCGCCTCCAAGCATCAATTACAGTCCCCTTTAACACCCTCATCAATGGTGCAACTATGGAAAAATGGATCACCATGACCTATGATAAAAATCTGTTGAAACTTCCAAAAATTTGTATGTGCAACTGCTCAAATCAAATTCAGGTACACAGACCTTGCATATAACTTATTTTATTTTATTTAATTGAAATGTTTCACCAGGAAAAGCACACTGAGAATCACATTATTTGTCTCCTGTGCATCGGAGAGAGAGGGAAGATAGCAAACAATACAACACAACACAATACAATAAAATACAATACAATAGATCAAGTGAAGGCAGTAGTTACATTATGTACAACAGCTGCAGCATAATACAATAGATCCCAGTGTAAACTGCAGTTCATAATGTACACTAAGGCAAAACATTTGGGGGATAGAGGTATAATAAACACAGGCACATAATAAACATAGGCAGCGGGCAGACTAAGATTGGGGAGTGGGTGTCTGAGATGCTAAAAAGGTGGGGAAGTGCAGAGAATGGATAGATAAGTAGTACTATTGAGGCAGAGAAGAAGTGCTGGTTGTTGGATTGAGTAAGGAATAGGAAGGAATGTAATAAGGTCGGTGTAAGAGGGGCGGGGACGGGTGAGAAGAGTGGAGGGTAGGTAAGGATAACAATGGAGATGAGCAAGTGCTAAGCTGGAATCAGGAGGAATAGGACACAGCAGTGTAGTAGTGCCTGAGGATAGAAATGAATGAGGTGCGGGGAATGTACCATGGCTTTAGAATATGGAACGGCCATTAAGTAGTATTTAGTATGTCTTTATCACATATGGAAAAGTGGTTCTCATGATATTTCCAACAACGTAGCAGACCATGACAAAGTAGAACTAATGCCTAATTAGTGCACAGTGGCCAAAATTCTAAAACCTTCACAATGTAGTTCTAAAATCTGTCTATACACAGGTAGGAAAATAAGTAAATTAAGAATTGCACTAGCTTCAAACGCATAACCTAGCCTACAGTAATCGCCAACGATCTTGACAAGATGATCAATAAGGAGAAAGAATTAAAGCATGAATTCTGCCCAGTAAACTGATTTCTTTTAATAACTTGGTACCTTCTGCTCACATAAGTGACTGTGTAACTCCCAGAAGTGAAAGGCAGTAAATTATTGCCGCCTTGATTTCATCGGTCAATCTGGCTGCATCACGGAGACCTGGGTGGGAGATGATGCAGGCCCCATTTTTGAGGCTGCAGTCCCTCCTGGGTATACCGTGGTGCATTGCCCCAGAGTGAAACTAGGGGTATGCGTGTAGCTATTCTGTTTTAGATCCAGCCTGACCTTCACCGCGCACCCAGTGGAAACTCCAGGTTCCTTTGAATGTGGCTATTTGTGGAGGACTGCGCGCGGGCTGCAGGATCTTCCTCATCTATCGCCCTTCTGGCCCGATGGGGAATTTCCTGCAGGAGATCACTGAATTCATCCCCGTGCGAACACTGGGATCCCCAGATGTGTTTTTCTGGGGATTTCAATGTTTGGGTCGACGATGGAAATCAAAGATGCAGTTCGATTTCTGCAGAGTATGTCCTCTTAGGATTGACGAGGCTGTTATTGGCGCCTAACCCATCAGGATGGCCACATACTGGACCTGGTGTTCTCACTGGGGCTTGAGATCAGTGATCCAGGATTGATCGAGTACTTGGTCCGACATTGCACGTGAAGTTCACGCTAGGCTCCCGCCATAAGCCCTTCCCCTGTTGAGATGATTAGCTGTCGCTGTTTATGGGGTCTCACCGAGGGTTTTCTGGCGGCAGTTAAATTGTCTAGTGTGGGTGCTGCATGCGTCGGAGGTGTTGATGCTGGGGTTGACACCTATAATAGGGTGTTATCTGACACCATCAACTCCCTCGCACTTGTCCGTACGCACCCAGAACTATACCTGAGGTCCCGTGATTTGACGGGACCCTGGGAGATGAAGAAGACAAGGTGGAGATTAGAGCACTGCTGAGGGAGGTCCGCCTGAGGCGAACAAACTGGTCTCTGCGATGCACTATCGTGAGTACCAGGAGGCAATCAACCGTAAGAAGGCAGTGTTCCTGTCCAGGGAGATTGCTGCCGGAAAAATTGACCAGTTTTATTCTTCCGGGTGTGAATAGACTTCTCCATCCTGTCTGTTTGCAGCCCAGGAGGGTTTTTTCTAATATAGATTGTGAGGAGTTTGCACGTTTTTTCTCGGACAGGGTGTCCTTGATCCCAAGGGACACTTCTTCAGCCAGCAATGTTATAGCTGACAGTGGTCGCCTTTATGTGCTCTGAGTGCACTCGCCTAGCTGGGGGAGTTCAGACCAGTGGAGGTTAGTGAGGTTATTGAGGAGGCAGTCAATTTGAAGCATACCTTTTGTGAGCTGAACCCAGTGCCAAGCGCTTCTTAATGAGATGTGTTGACTCTGTTAGCCCAGTGTTTGCCTTGATTGTACGGTGTGTTCCTTACTTGAGGGGTCTTTCCGGATGCCTTGAAGGAGGCTCTGTGAGACCCTTTAAAGAAATCATCTTTGGACCTGGAGATCAAGGCAAAGTACTGTCCAGTCTCCAACCTTCCATTTCTGGGGAAGGTGGTGGAGAAGGTGGTAGCGCTTCAATTGGAAGAGCACCTTGTGACTCACGAGTTGTATGATCCTTTCCAGTTGACTTTTCGGCTAGACATAGCACGGAAACTGCGCTTGTTTGGGTGCAGAATGATCTCCTCAGGGCTAGAGATCGGGGGACAGGACAATTCTTGTTCTCTCGATCTCTCTCAGCATTTGACACTGTGGACCATTGTGTGTTGCTTGTCCGCCTCAGGAGTTGTGTGGACTCACCGTGCCGCCATCAACTGGTTTGAGTCCTTTCTTACTAACAGGAGGCAACGGGTTATGATGGAAATTTCTCATCTACTCCTGTCTCCTTCCTTGTGGAGTTCCTCAGGGTTCGGTACTGGCCCCAATGTTGTTCGCAGTGTACATGCTGCCCTGGGGGATCATTAGGAAGTATGGTCTGAGTTTTCATTGCTATGCCGATGATACTCAGCTATATCTTCCTTTGCCCCAGGAACATCCAACACAGTGGATGTGCTGAATATCTGTCTGGCAGAGATTAACGACTGGATGGCCTCTAGCTGGTTGCGACTGAACCCTGACAACAAGACGGAGGTATTGGTAGTGGAGTCGAACAGAGTTCGTGACAGGATGGCCTCTGACTCAGCAACTGGACTTTTCTTGGAGCTGTGTCATTGAAGGCCTCCTCTTGTGCGTAAATCTTGGAGTGATTCTGGACAGGGATTTAACCATGGAGGCTCAAATATCTTCCATGGTTCGCACTCATTTTTTCCACCTCAGAAACATTGCCAGGATCAAGCCCTTGTTCCGCCTCTGGACCCTCCCTACCTTGATACATGCCTTAGTCACATCTAGGTTGGACTACTGTAATGCGCCTTCTATGGGGGTCACAGGGGATCTCTCCGCAGACTGCAGCTGGTGCAAACACTGTTGCCCGGTTACTGACTGGGCAGCAAAATTGCACTGGCTGCCAGTCAGGTGGAGAATCCTCTTAAGGTGGATCTTCTCATCTATAAGGCCCTACATGGGCAGGGCCCTGGTTACCTGTCAGACCTTCTGATACCTGCTCCTCTACCCGTCCTCTCGATCTTCTAGTGGTGGCTTCCTGACCATTCCTAGAACGAGGCTTAAATCAGCTGGTGATAGAGCCTTTAGTGTTGCGGCTCTGCTCTATGGAATTCATTACCAGCTCAGGTCAGAGAGGCCTCACTGTAGATATTTTTAAGGCGCCGCCTGAAGACACTCCTATTTTCCCCAATCATTCGATGCTTAGATTAGAACTTATTTTAGAGTTTGTGATTTATTGAGTTATTTGTTTTATTTTGGACAAAATGCTTTATGTTTCTGTGTTTTAAAATGTTGTTCAAAATTTGTATGGCGCCCAGAGCCTCTGGGATTGGGCATCTTAAATATATTTGCCTTGCCTTAGAAGTCTCCACAGTAGCCAGCATGGCTAGATATGGAGTAACTACTTTAGCCCAGGAAAATGCACGCTATGCCCAGGACAATTAAAATGAATGTTCAAACTGATCCATGATGCACCAAGTTTGATCAAAAACTGGATAAAGGTTCTCAAAATATAACCAAAATGTAACAGCCAATCACAAGTTAGAAATAGTGCATAACTGGTGCATTTAATCCTGGTACAGCCACTAGAAAGGATAAGAAAATATGTTACATGTGAAATACTTGTGGAATATACTAACAGTCCACAAGTAAAACAATGACAACAAAAAAAAAAAAATAGTTACACAAGGAGAGTCCAACATTGGCAAACTGGATAGCCAGAATGTAAGGAATATATCAGGTGGAGAAAATAACGTGCAGTAAGAATTACAGACAGGAAGCATTTAGAAGTAGATGGCCAATGTGGATCCTGTCTATGGGTACACAAGGTACTACCTTCATGCCTTTGCATAATAGCTCGCCTCGTCAGTGCAGCAGAAACACTACTGCAAATACACTGACCTGGGTTCACGAATGAGTCAGAGTCATCGGAGGGCCAAGCTGGTGAGAGGATGATCATGCATCTCACAAGAAAGTCTTCCTCTGCTGAGGGAGGGAACTCTACGCCCATGACCACCACCTGGGTGACAAGCTTGACGCCCTGTGCAGCTTGCAGATTCCACACTGGACACCCTGGAGCACTCTCCTGGCACACAACCTGCTCCGATTCTGTGGGATCCTGGCCCAGCCCAAGGGCATCATCGCAGGTAATGGATACTGTTAGTCCACAACCAGGAGGCAAGGTAAGCTTGGGGGAAGGGAGGGTGAAGGTGCTGGGGCATTACAGGGTCCTGAGGTGGGGCCTGAAGCTGGCTGAGACAGCAGGGGATAAACAGAGAATTAAAAATATATATTGCATAATATATGGAAAATAATCTGTATGTCATAGCTGATTAAGTTTAATAGAATTCTCACGGTCTACTCAAATAATCTGCCATTGCTGACCACCAATGAGTTTAACATGTTTGCTGGTAAAATTTCAATGTACAGTATGTATGTATGTATGTATGTATGTGATCAACTTTGAGATGAATTATATGAATTACTGAAATATAGCACGTAGTGCTTCATTAAGCAGTATTAAAACAACAGTGTAGTAAAATTAGCATTAGCAGTGTCAGTGGCTCAGTAGGTACCACACTCGCCTCTGAGGCCGGGAGATCAGAGGGCTGTGGGTTCAGTTCCCACATCTGGCACTTGGGTTAATATCCCAGTACTGACACTGTAATGCAGCATGAGAGGGTGCTGCATTTCTGAGGTGCAGTCTTTCGGATGAGACGTCAAACCGAGGTCCCATCTGTCTGGATTGGTGGTAGTTCAGGTGGATGTTAAAAGATCCCATGGCACTTATCGAAAAGAGTAGGGAATTTCCCGTGTCCTGGCCAAATTTCCTCATTCACTAAAAATACCACCAACAGCTTAATCTGGTTCAAGGTCAGTTGCCATTCATCTGTATCCCTCCCCGGTCGTGCCTGAAAATAGGCAGGATTTGTCTAGTGCACTTACCGGTCAACAAAAGCTAAATAAATAAAAATAAATAAATAAAATAAAATAAAAGTGCATACATAATTAAGTCATCATGAATGACATTCTGAAACTCACAAGAAGTAGTGCATAGCAGCCACCAGACGGCCCAGCCAAAAGCACCATGTACTTCTATGTCGATAACCCAGGTTCAGTAGTGGACCCGGAAAGTCAATCAGGCAGCAGGGGATGGAGGCACTGCCATGGGAGAACTACCAGCTAGGGATGGGAGGCACCTTGGTTCCAGCGCAGTAGCGACCACTGGGGTGGGCAGCGAGCCTGGTCATCCCGAGGACGTTGTTATGTGCAGCTGAGGTGATGTGCCTAGGATATACGTCCTGTGCCAGGGCACTGGGGAGGGGCCAAGGAGAAAACAGAAAAACCTATGTGCACCCATAATGGTGTCAGTGCCCTCAGGTCCCTCCCCATGTGGATATCTCCATCAAGAGACGGTAGGGGAGTGGCAGTTGGGACTGAGGTGCTGGCAACAAAGCCTGAAGCAGATGGGATGAGGCCACCGTGGCAAAAAAAGCTGTACATAAATGCAGTACAAGGTATGACAACACCACATTTCATCACAACTGTGTAAGTGATATAGTCAAAAATATAGCAACCAATTAAAATACATAATTCTTGCATATTTAGGACAAACTGATGAAATTTGATGTTATCAAGAACCAAAAAAAAAAAAAAAACTGTCTACACCAACAGCAACAACCAATCACAATCCATACCCACACATATTTAGGTCACTATGGTTGACATTTGGAAAACCTCATGAAATGTTACTGGTTTGTATCTCTAATAAGTTTGATCACATTTGGATAGCTAGAGATAGATAAAAATAGTAACACAAAATTATGAGCCAGAATTCTTGGATGATTAGGTTCAACACAGCTGACATTATGACACTTGCAAGATCTGATGCCAGCATACATCTAAAACTAAGGGATAAGTGGTTCTCAGAATATATAACAAATGTAAGGCGTGTCTGTCCCTGATGCCCGATGTGTGACAACCTGATTTGGAACATGAAACCGTATCAGTGGCACAGTAAATGAGTGCACCTTACTTCTGGCAATTAAGCGGCTAACAACTGAAGCACTGCAAAGTTCAAAGTTCCAACTGTTCGCTTTCTTCACTGAGGTGCCAATTTTTCTTACAAATAAACACATTTTTGTTGACAAACAAACCTGGTCTTTTAAAAGATTTTCTTCCTGCTGGTGTTGTCATTTTATGAGTACATTAAGACACTAGAGGATTTGTGGGTATACTGTAGTAAGTCTGAAATGAAGGAAGCATTCAACTCGCCAAATATGTTTTCAAATATCAGGTTTATTTTTATATATCTTGTCAATTTCACTACTCCAGCATTTCACAGGCTACACTTGCTTCTTCAGAGGAATGGCTCAGCAAACCAAGTAAATTGTGTCACGGGGTATTTAGTGTATGAAATAATACAGCAATATTTAGGTCAAATGTTGCTGTAATATTTTACTCCACTAATACTTTGCTGACACAATTAAAACTGTAGTTTAATGCACATCCTGGTCTGGTTCATTCACAGCAGTGGTGGCATCTATGCCAATTTCAGAGTACTTTACATTAGCCTTTACGCTGATCGGAGCAGCGAGACACCATGGTGACGCCCTAGTTTGGCAAAGAACTATTACAGAACATGGAAAATAGAATACCTGATGTATCGAGAGGGGTACTAATAGCAGATGAAAAGAGGTAATACGCCCCTGTATAGATCCCTGATGAGACCTCACCTGGAGTACTGTGCCCAGTTCTGGAGTCCTCACCTCAGGAAGGATAAGGATAGGTTAGAGAGTGCAGCAGAGAGTAACAAAAATGATTCAGGGCCAGCAGGGCAGAGCCTCAAGACACTGAATGTGTACTCACTGGAGACCAGAAGGGAGAGTGGAGATATGATAGAGACCTTCAAGTTCCTTAAAGAGATTAACAACGTGAACTGCGTGGCTCTATTTAGCTTGAATGCTAACTCCCGGTCTCATGGACATGAGTGGAAAATAACAGGAGGAAGGTGGAACCATGCAAACAATCAGTCAGCCAAAGCGGTGGGTGCAAAGACAGAGGATTCAAGCAGGGCTGGGGCAGAATGAAGGGTATAGTGGTTGCTCGGGTGACAGAGTCAAGAGGAGAATGATGGGGTGGGGGGAGGACAGGGAGGGTTAGTGCCCTGGAGAAACAGTAGGTTACAGGGCTTATAGGGAACTCAGACAGATTGGATGGACCACTGTTCTTTTCTGACGTCCTTGTCCATGTTTCTCTGTTTCTAAAAATTATGCAAAGAGCCTTTTGACTCCAGTAACACCTGTTTAATGTACGCCATTATGGGAGCTTGATTTTGCAAAGAACTGTCCATGTCTTTAAGCATGTATTTGAAGAGTAAATACATATACATACATACACACACACACACACACACACACACACACACACACACACACACACACACAGTTACATGGACAGGACCTTTTCCCCACAGGAGACCATTATCATGTATTTCTCTGTATACCTCACCAATTAAACCTACATTCCAAACAATTAAAGCTGCATATCTCCCAATTAAATGTATACCTCTCCACGAAACCTGTACACCATGGTGGTGGTGGGGTGGGGGGGGGGGACACCATACACCAACATAATGACCACAAAAAACAAACTTAATGACCAATTAAAATGATAAAACACATTAATGAACACACCACCTGAACCAGCTAAGAAATGTCTATGCTAATTAGTACACCTAATGAGCCCCTGTCAGAAACACAGCCTTCAGTTCAGATACAAACAAGCATTTGTCAATGCCAGAGTTCGTTGTTGGGACTGCTGTTGGTACGTACCGATTAGCGGGACTACAGTTCCCAGTAGAAACAGCAAGTTATGCCACCAAGTTCACATGCCCATTGAAATACAGTGAAGTGCATACCTGTTTCTCAATTCATGATCTGGCTTTGAAGAGTGACGATATGTCTGCGGTTCAGAGAAGATGAGGGCACCGTAGCCCCACCATGGGTTGGGGGGAACGTTATGGTTAGAAACCCTAACGCCTGGGCGTTTGTTGATATTTGCACTACAAATTTTCAGCATGGTCTTTGTGACCCTCACCTCATGAAAGCATTTGGGACCTTTGCTCATGAACAGTGGCACTGTGATTTTGTTAATCTGTCCCAATGTTGATTTCAAACAGCGACCGCGCCATTCTGCATCAGATGCGAAAACAAAATTCGGGCAGGATGTGATAAATTACAGCTGTACCATTCATGCGAGGTGTGAAGAGATGGCAGTGTTGACCATCTGAGTGAAAATATTAAAAATGCTCGAATACATAGGTGGAAACTGCACAACGATGCTCGTAACAGTCATTTAGTGGAATAATTTCACCAAAAATTTCAACACAGGCATTTTGTGACCTCTACTCATGAACACTGTCACTATGATTTTCTTACTCTGTCCTGAACATTGATTTCCCACAGTGACTGCGCACTGTGCACCAGAAGTGCGAAAACACATTTCAGGCAGGATGTGAACAATGACAACTGTACTGTTCACAAGGAGGCATGCAAAACTGACAATGTTGAAACTCTTGAGTGAAAATATTACAACCGAGGTTACAAGTGTGTGTGTGGAAACCGCGCAAGCACACTCTTAAAATAGTAATTTTATGGATTCTTTGTCACCAAATTTTCAACAGGTATTTTGTGACCTCCGCTCATGTACAGTGTCACTGTGATTTTTGTAATCTGTCCCAAACACTGATTTCCACAGCGACCACGCAATTCACGCCAGAAGTGCAAAAACATTTTGGCCAGGATGTGAAAAATGACAGCTGTACTGTTCATGAGGAAGTTTTAAAAATAGCAATGTTGAAAATCTGGGTGAAAATATTACATATTACGTACGTTACAAGTGTGCGTTGAAACTGTGCAATGCAAGCTCGTAACAGTCATTTTTTGTAATTTTTTCAATTAAATTTTCAACATAGGCTTTCGGAGCCCACCTCATGAACAGTGACACTGGGTTGTTTCGTTAATCGTCCTGAAAATGATTCTGCACAGTGACCGTGAAATCACTCTTCGACTAAATAACCAGATGACAGTGATTGAATTCATGAGCTGGGGTCCCAAGAACCCCATGTTGAAAATCTGATGCCAAAATTTGCAAAATGGCTAAGATATGCACCAGCGTTGGAAAAACAAACAAACAAAAATATTTATGCCATTATGCAGCTTACGGCATTTCTTCAGTTTGTGGTCAGCTTTGAAGAGTGCAAGGCGTGTTCCCGGTCCAACGAGGTGTGGGGAGGTGGGGTGCGCGGTGGGTGGCTGTGGGTTGGGGAGGTCCCACTGGACTCAGCGAGGAACGTTTTCTAGTTTGCAGGTCTAAAAAAATGTTACAACGTCACGGGAAGGTTTTTCTTTATTAATACAGGGTCTTTTGGCATGCTGGGGTGGGCTCCCAGCATGTCACCTAATGTTGGGGGGCTGTAGCCAACTGGGATTAGGTACCCGTCTGCACACAAGAAACTGGGGAGGGGCATTATGCTGATGGGGTGATGGGAGTGGGCTCCCCATCGGCAAAATGGACTGGGAGAACAACCGACAGAGTTGGGCAACTGTTCTTTTTATTTTTAACTGCGAAGGGGCATGCAGAAGTCCTAGGTACAGTGTGTTCACACTTCTGTATGCTACAGCGATGTGAACACGCAACCAGGAGAGTAATGCAGGAATGCAACTTCAAAGGACGAACCACGCCACTATTGGTGCGGCTCCATCCTTTAAAAAGTTGTCCAGCTCAGCCCGAACAGCTGAAAGTGAGTCAGCGCCAGCCTGCCGACTGATTCGCCTGCCCCAAGAAATGGAGCTCACATGCACACCCCATGTAGAGCACCTTATAGCAATGAGTCTGCCTGCACCTGCCCGCCATGACGAACTCAAAAGGGGCACCATCCACATGTACTATATAAAACAAACAATAGGTAAATGTGGTTCATAGGGATATAAATAATTCTTGGTCCTAATGAGTTTATAATGCCACCTTCTAGCTTGTGGTATACTGACCTCATTAGACCCCTCAATGGAATTATCTCTATACACTATACCTACCTGTCATTTATTCTATAGCTATAGAAAATATACATCTATATAATATACATATTATGGGTGCTGTCGCTCCTCTATATTTAGGGTTGAGTAGGCACTTCTGTGCTAAACTCAAACTTTTGCGCATTAATAACTTTGGACCCGTTAAGCGGTTGCATGAAATATGGTATGCAGCGATTGGGACATGGCAGAATCTCTTGATCTGCCAAATTTTGTTCAGTCAGACTTACGTTTTTAGCGCAGGCGGCAGAAAAATGCACTTTTAAGCCACTTCGTGGGCAGTCTTTTCGGATTTTGTCCATGGCACCGCTGCGTCTGCTAGGTAGTATGCCGCTCAAGCGACTTGCCTCGCTCTGAAAGAGCTTGGATCAAGGAACATGCCACTTTTTGTTTGGTGAATCCATTCAAAGTTATTAAACTTTTAAGTTCCCATTATACAGTCGTGGCCAAAATATTTGGCGCCTTGCAGTCTTTTTCTAATAATGCACCATTCCTTCCAGAAAATTGTTGAAATAAAAAATATTTGGTATCCACATATGTATTTCTTTGGTTTGCAGTGGAATAAAACACAAAAAGCAGAAAAATTTACTAAGTCTTAGCTTATTCCACACAGAAATCCTTAAATGGCCCAGACAAAATTATTGGCACCTTTTAGAAGCAGTTAGAAATAATTAGATTTCAAGCAGGTGATTCTCCTTCACTTTGGAATTGAACTCACCTATGGTGAGTTGCAGGTGCCTGAAATATAAAATCACTCATTCAACCAGTTTGAATAGAGAAAAGGACTCATTCTCCTGTTTTGTGTCACTGTGTGTACCGCAGTGAGCATGGAGAAAAAAGACAGCCAGAGAATTGTCTGAGGAGGTCAGACAGAAGATTGTAGCCAAGCATGGACAATCTCAAGGCTACAAATCAATCTCCAGAGACCTCGATGTTCCTGTTTCCACCGTATGTAATGTTATCAGGATGTTTAAGGCCCATGGCACTGTAGCCAGCCTCCTGATCGGCCGCAGAGAAAACTTGATCAAGATTGCAGCGCAGGATTGTTCGAATGGTGGAGAAAGCACCTCGATCAACTGCCAAACAGATTCAAGCTGACCTTCAGACACAAGGTACGACAGTTTCATCGCACCATCCGCCGCCAACTCAATGAAAAGGGCTTATGGTAGGGGTCCCAGGAGGACCCCACTGCTGAGACAGAGACATAAGAAAGCCCAACTGGGATTTCCACAAACACACCTGAACAAGCCAAAATCCTTCTGGGAGAATGTCCTGTGGACAGATGAGGCCAAATTAGAGCTTTTTGGTAAAGCACATCATCTCTGTTTACAGAAAACAAAATGAAGTCTTCAAAGAAAAGAACACCTTCCCTACAGTCAAACATGGAGGAGGTTCAGTGATGTTTTGGGGTTGCTGGGCTGCCTTTGGCACTGGGTGCCTTGAGACGTGCATGGAATCATGAAATCTGGAGATTACCAGGCCATTTTGGAGTGCAATGTTGAACCCAGTGTCAGAAAGCTGGTCTCCGTCAAGGTCATGGGTCTTCCAGCAGGACAATGACCCCAAACACACTTCAAAAAGCACCCAGGAATGGTTCAAGACAAGATGCTGGACTGTTCTGAAGTGGCCAGCAATGAGTCCAGATCTAAATCCCATTGAAAACCTGTGGAGAGATCTGAAAACAGCAGTTGGGAGAAGGCACCCTTCAAATCTGGGAGAACTGGAGCAGTTTGCACAAGAAAGTGGGCCAAACTGCCAGTAGAGAGGTGCAGGAAGCTCATCCATGGCTATAGGAAGCGGTTGATTGCAGTTATTTTGACCAAAGGCTGTACTACAAATATTAAGTCTAGGGTTTCAATAATTTTGTCAATGCCATTTCTTTTCATTTTCTGATTTAAAAGGATATATTAAATTCTGAACAAAACAAAGGTTCTGTAATATTAACAGAGAAATAAAGAATTGTGGAGACCAAATACTGTACTGTTGTTAATTTCAACTTATGTTTAGGGAAATTGTGAGTTATTTGAAAAAGTGCAAGGCGCCAATATTTTTGGCCATGACTGTAAGTCAATGGGAAAATATATATGGTTATTTTGCAAAGAAGAATGGGTCTTGGCCATCTAGTCCCTCCTCACAATCAAAGAATTTGCAGGCTCACAATCAAAGAATCTTTGATCGTGACGGCTGCCATCTTGTCTTCATTTTGCCATCAGAAAAATTCAAATATCTCGGCTAAAGAATTCACTCCTGAAGTAAAACTTGGATGGGTTTACTCAGGGGCTTCTCCCTGTCGAGCCAAGGTCGTTGGTTTGCTTCAAAATGGTGAAAAACAGAGTTTTAAACATTTTATTCTTTGATCGTGACTTGCTAACGATCTTTGATCAAGCCTGCACATTCTTTGATCACGAGATTCTTTGACCGTGATCTTTGATCATGAGGAGGACAAGATGGCCAGTTGGAAAAGCCAATTTCTCAGCTCAGGGATGGGTTATTAACAATAAATGAGCGGGTTTTGCTCAGGGGTTTCGTTTTATCGAACCATGCTGGTAGTTTCAAGTATTTATGTGTAAAATTTTAAATTTCACCATTTCTTTTTTTTTTTTTATTGTGAGCTGCAAATTCTTTGATTGAGAGATTCTTTAACCATGAGGTTATGACCAGATGCCCAGATGAAAAACTAAATTTCTTAGCTCAGGCGTGACCTAGAAACACAAACTAGAGGTGGGTTTTGCTCAGTGGGCTTTGTTTTATCAAACCATGCCAGTGGTTTCATGTATTTTGTGTGAAATTTGACTTTCACCATTTTTATTATTTGATCGCGAGCCTGCAAATTCTTTGATAGGAGAGAGGACTAGATGCCAGATTTTAATGCAACAGATAGGCCAATTTTAACAATCTTTAACATTAAATATCTCGAAATGGTTTGGTCTTTTTACTTGAAATTTGGAGGGTGTTCAGGGATGTCCAGTACATGGAATTATTATGCTTATGTGTCAGACAATACATTTTTACTGGAGATACTGTGTGCTACAGTTTATGTTTTCGAACAGCGTTTCCATTGTGGTAGTGGCTTGAAATTTGTAGGGTAGCTAGCCTTACTGCCATTGATGTACTTTTCGGTTGTTAGGTGTCTAAAATCTTAACAGGTGTCGGAACTCTGCTATGCCAACGAATGAAAATCTCAAAGTTTCACATGTTATATCTAAGGCAGTTTCATCTTTTACACTGAAATTTGGAGGGGTCTTCACGAGATGTCCTGTACATGTGAATAATGGTGTTTAGGTGTTGGAAAATTTGCTGGGACATACTGCATGATACACTGTTTTGTATATGGCGTTTTTGTATTGTGGTACTGGCTTCACATTTATAGGGTGCCTAGCATTACTGCCATGGAGGCACTTTTCAGTGGTTACATGCCGGACATGTAAACAGGTGTTGAAATATGCAACTCTGATGACTGACATTTTGCTTTCTTTCAACATGGTGGAGGTTTTGGCCCACGCTCCCACCCATATGTGCTCCCAGCAATACATATGATATTTAGTACTTGTACTCTTATCTTACATGAACATTTACAAGTTGGTGGAGACAGCGGGGCCCCAAGCATTACGCCTCCCACCTACTTCATAACTTTAATACTTTTCTATTCTTTCTCAAAAAGTAAGGAAATTCTATGCAAAAAACTTTATTAATGCAGCATTAAGATTAAAACACAAAATGTCAGGAAATGAGACCTTTAGGGTTGCCCCTTCCCCCCCCTCGTGGACCCATCATCCTGAGATTAACAGCTGACAGGGTGTGTCATTGGGGTTATGCGGCCTAAATGTCACCCCATTCTTCTTTCCTGTGGCTTGTCAATATGATCACACATGGAATGGGGTGACATTTAGCGGCCGCTAACCCCAATGACACACCCCATCAAGCTGTCAATCTCAGGATGATGGGCGGGTCCACGGGGGCGCAACCCAAAGGCCTCATTTCTGACTTTTGTGTTTTAGCCCTAAATGATGCATTAACAAAGTTGTTTTAGATAGTGTGTGTGTGTATATTATATATATATATTACATACACATATACACACACACACACACACACACACACTATATACATATAGAGAGAAAGGTAGATATATGGTTTCATCCCAATGACAAACAGTATGGTTTCATTCTGGGGAGATCGTGCCAGACCAACCTCATAGATTTCTACGACTGGGTGACGGGACCCTGACAGCCAGAGCCCAGTGGACGTCTTATACCTAGATTTTAGTAAGGCGTTTGACTCAGTACTGCACCGGGTTGTTTACAAAAGTTGGGAAGATGGGGTGGGAAGACGGTTGCTTAGATGGGTGGAAAACTGGCTTACAGATAGAACACATAGGGTAGGGTTAGAGGAACTGTCTCCTCCTAGGAGGGAATGCCAGTGGGGTGCCCCAGGGTTCATACTGGACTGCTCCTGTTCAACGCCTATGTCTCAGATATAGGGGCAGGGTTAGGAGCAGGATGAGCCTCTTCGCAGATGACCAAAACTAGGGGTTTTGGCCAATGGAAAGGAAGCAAGGGTGGCAGTCCAGGGGATCTGGACACCCTAGAGGGTTGAGGCAAGGAGGTGGGGCTGAGGTTTAACCCAGAGAAGTGTAGGTGTTGCATCTGGGGTCAGAAACCCAGAACATGTTTATACCTTGGGAGGGAGCGCTGCAAGCTGATACAAGCGAAAGGGATCTTGGGGTGGTGATAGACACCAAAATGAACAACAGTGACAACTGCAGAAGAACGCCAGCAAAGACAAACAAGATACTGGGCTGTATAGCCTGGGGAATAACATCCAGGAGGAGGGAAGCGATCCTACCTCTGTACAATGCCTTGGTTAGGCCACACCTTGAGTACTGCGTGCAGTTCTGGAGGCTGCACCTTAAGAAGGACATAGTACTGCTGGAGAGGGTCCAGAGGAGGGCAACCAGGATGATCGGGGCATGGGGAAAAGGACCTATGAGGACAGGCTAAAAGCCTTGGGCTGTATTCACTGGGGAGAGAGAATGAGGACAGGGGACATGATTGAGGTTTTCAAGTATGTGAAAGGGATTAACAGGGGTAGAAATAAGAAATGTTAAGGCTAAAACAAAGCGGCACAAACTAGGGGCATAAATGGAAACTGAGGAGGCACCTATAAGGGAGAACATAGAAGGCATTACTTCAGAGAGGTGGTGGAGCCATGGAATGCCTTGCCTGGGAGTCTGGTCGAGCAAAGCACTGTGGAGAGCTTCAAGAGGGGTGGGACACATGCGTGGGGTGCACAAGAAGCCAAGACTGACCCTCACAGGGGCAAGGGGAGGAGTGAGCACCCGATAGGGAGGCTGGCTACCGAGCAGACACGAAAGACCGCCAGGCCTATTCTGCTGGCTTTTAGTATGTTAGTATATACACACACACACACACACACATTATATATAATATATATATATATATATATATCTCATATATATATATATATCTATCATATATATCATATATCAATCATATATATATATATATATATATATATATATATATATATATATATATATATATATATATATATATATATATATATACACACACATCACATCATATATATATATATATATATATATATATATATATATATATTTATTAACTATTTAAACTTGCAATTCATTGCTTAGAAGAATATCAGCAACAATTTATTTGCTGTACAAGGCACTACAAGAATTATGAGGTTTGTTGCAAGTTGACAGCAGCAGACACCTTTTATATTTACATGCTAACATTTGACTGAAACTGCTCTTTCCATAGGTCACACTTTTTCTTCTTTTCAGTACTTTAACATGATTTTCCAACTTTGTGTTGAGCAGTTCAAAAAGGCTTGGATATCTGGGTACATGGATAGAAGGATTATGGCATGTGGCAGAAGTACTCCTGGCCTCCAAGGAGGAATGTCACATGCTTCCCCTGTCGCATTGATACTATTACTATACTAACCAACTCACAGAAGAGCAATTCCAGCCAAGAAAGAGTGCTAGCAACTGTTGAACTGTGGAGAGACAGAGGAGCCCTTCAGAACAAAGTTTGGACTAAAGCGTGACATTTACGACTAGAATTTCCTGGCCCCACCTTGATCAGTGCTTAATCAAGATATGTGCCAGGTCATCATTAGCATAGGTACCTCTCCTCTAATGATGTGGGCTCCTTAAGACAAGGACTGGGACTTATAAGAGCAAATGGAGGAAAAAACAAGCAAAATATCAAACTGTTAGTGAATGGTATGAAGTAAATGGATCAAACGCTACAAAAAATTTGTTAAAGGGAATCCTCACCTAAGAAAAACGCAGTGAAAGGAAGTTTGTAATGCACTTATTATTGTGTAATTAATTGTTTTAAAAAAAAAATAAATAAAATCAGGTTTATCCTGGGACCCTCTGCCCACCATGTTTATGTACTACATCCCCTGATGTCCCCCACAGTCAGCCTTCTGGACGATGCGACTGATGACCCGATCGACCCGCTGGAGGACCACTATGTGCTGCAAGTTAACCAGTTTGTATTGTTATGAACCCTCCTACCATCAAAGTAGTAAGACATGCCATCAAGCTGGCCAAAACAACAAAGCTGCGGGACCAGATGGCATACCGCTGAAGTCTACAAGGCTGAGGCGAGAACTGGTACTAAAGCTCCATGAACTCATTCTCCTAATTTGGAACAATGAGGAGATTCCAGAGGACTTGAGGAATGCCAACATTGTTACCATCTTCAAGAAGAGAGACAAGTCGGTGTGGAAATTATCAAGGAATTGCTTTACTCTCCACAAGGGAAAATCCTCGTCCAGTATTCTTCTGAACCATCTCCTTCCCATCACCGAAGAAGTCCTGCTGGAATCTCAGTGTGGATTCAGACCATCTCCGGGACAACCGACATGAGCTTCACTGCCAGGCAGATCCAAGAAAAGTGTTGGGAACAACATCAGGACCTGTACATGTCTTTCATCCGACCTGACAAAGGCCTTTGACTCCATCAATCATAGCGCCTTGTGGAAAGTGCTGGCCAGATTTGGCTGCCCTACAAAATTCATCAAGGTCCTGAAGCTTCTGCATTACCAGATGACTGCTAGTGTTCTCCATAATGGTTCAAAGACAGACCCATTCATCATCCAAACTCGGGTCAAGCAAAGGTGCGTCATCACTCCAACCTTGTTCTCTATCTTCCTAGTCCTCACCAAAGGCCGCCTTTCCACTGGCACTGACACTGAATACAGAATGGATGGAGGCTCTTTAATCTTGGACATCTCCATTCAAAGACCAAAGTTTGCAAGGCATCCATCATTGACCTCCAGTACGCTGATGACTGTGCCTTCCTTGCACACACCAGGAGCGACCTCCAGTCTGCGCTAGATCTCTTTCGGAAGCTTACGAAGTCTGGAACTCTCCTTAACATCAAGAAGACCAAGGTACTCTATCAGCCTGCTCAAGGCCTTGAAAATTGACCTTCCACAATTCACCATCGAGGACAGACCCTGGAGACAGTCGAGCACTTCTCTTACTTCTGTAGCCTCCTCTTCCTAACAGTGAACATCGACAATGAGATTCAGCACAGGATCCATTGCACTAGTACCTCATTTGGGAAACTACTTGAGCGTCTTCACTGACATACTAAAGGACACCAAGAGCCAGGTATACAGTTCGGTTATCATCCCTACCCTTCTTTATGGATGTGAAACTTGAGTGACTTACCCACATCATCTAAAGAGCCTGGAGAGGTACCACCAACGCTAAATCTTGTGAATTTGGAGATTTAACTGAAGTGTTCTCACTGAGGCCAATATCACCAGCATTGAGGAATGATCCTCAGACATCAATTTTGCTGGACTGGACACTGTGTATGGATACCCGACTCTCGACTCCCCAAACAAATTTTATACTCCCAGCTCAGTCACGACCAGAGATCCGTGGTGATCAAAGGAAACGCTACAAAGACACACTGAAGGCATATCTCAAGAAAACAGATATGGACATCACGAGCTGGCAGGAGCTGGCCACCAACTGATCTCAATGGCACGGAACCTCCATCAAGCGGGGCCTGCTTCAAGAGAAACGCCTTGCCCTCGAAGCCGAAAAAAGAGACATAGGAAGGAAGGAAACCCCAGCCAGCGGGCAGCTCTCCATCTGCAATTTCTGCAGACGAATCTGTGGCTCTAGGACTGCATTACTGAGCCACCTCAGAACCCATCAGTGAACCATGGTAGAGATCATCCTCGAATTGAGGATCGCCCGGCTGATTACTATGAAAGGACAGCATGAGCCGCCTATTCTGCCAGTATGGTAGAATAGGCGTGCTCATAAGCTGCTCTGATAATACAATCTAAAGTAACTTTCCGCACACAGAGGTCCTCGCGGCTCAGTCCATCAGTCACATCAGAGAGCTGGCCGTAAACATTGGGTCATGTAGTAGGTAAACATGGTGGGCTGAGGGTCACAGGAGCAAACCAGATTTAAAAAAAAAAAAAAATGTAATTACACAATAATAAGTACATAAAAAATTTCTTTCCACAGTGTTTTTCTTAATTGGGACCTAAAGATCCGCAGTATTACTGCAGGAGGTGAGGTTCCCCTTTAAAGACTTCTTATTGTATATTGGTTTTATACTTTGATCTAGCTACCCACTTGAGCCATGACTAAGAACACCTTAAAATCCCTTTCTGCAAAACAACACTATCAAGCGTGCTTTTTCCAAGAGAATCCCTCAATGGCTAAATGGGTTCCCGAATCTATAGCAAATCTCAACATAATTGGCTAGTTCAAGAGACAACTCAGGAGTTTAATTATCGCCAATGTCTCCTGTCACTGTCCCTGACTCTCCACAGCCTAACACTATGACAATACTCAGTTTATTTTTATTTATTTAGTTTTGTTGACCGGGTAAGTGCATTAGACAAATCCTGCCTATTTTCAGGCACGACCGGGAAGGGGATACAGATGAATGCCAACTCACCTTGAACCAGATTAAGCTGTTGGTGGTATTTTTTTTTAGTGAATGAGGAAATTTGGCGGGACACGGGAAAATTCCTACTCTTTTCGAGAATGCCATGGGATCTTTAACATCCACCTGAACTACCACCAATCCAGGCAGATGGGACCTCGGTTTTAACGTCTCATCCGAAGACGACAGCACCCCTCTCATGCTGCACTACAGTGTCAGTACAGGGATATTAACCCAAGTGCCAGATGTGGAACTGAACCCACAGCCCTCTGATCTCCGGCCTCAGAGGCGAGTGTGCTACCTATTGAGCCACTGACACTGCACTTGCAGTTGGGCTGATTGCAAGTGCAGAGGGTACAGATTCCTCAGTTCAGGTGCCTAACTCCTGACAAAGCTTGTTGTAGGTCTACCTCCTGACAAAACTTGTTAAATGCTGCCTCAATTAAACTGAAAAAGGACTGTAATCTTTGACATTGCTATGTAAACTTGTTTTAATTCTGTGGACTACAGCTACACTATGTATATATAAGCACTTGTCAAGTTATGTATGTTGTTGCAGTGCTGTTGCCAAGGAACCTCTATAAATGAGCTTCTTGCTCAAACGTGATTATCTGAACAAATAAATCTCTTAGCATATATTTAAAAACTGGAAGAAAGCTATGTGTCTTGTTTTGCAGTTGCATCAGGGCAAAAACAAGAACCAGCAACATGCCTTTGCTGGTTATTCAGCAGATAACGATTAAGGGACACAGTCAACCACCCTAGGCCTCAAAGTAGCTCTAGTTTGAAAAACAAAAACAAAAAACAAAAACACACGTTCACATTATGCAGAGATACGCTACAGCTGGCAGTTTGATTCGGATTACTTTGTTCTTCTTAAAAGTGAAAAACAGACTGCACAACATACTGGTTGTAAGGGAAGTTAATTAGCATACGCACTTGCGCATGCCTTGCCAATGCCATGCACTAGCCTATAAACACCCTTATCTGGTGGGCAGTCGACTGCCCTTTCTGCAGTTTGTTCTAAGTGTTATACAGTACAGTAAACCTGCCAGCTCACTCCACATTGGTGTTCGCGAATTATTACATGGTGTCAGAATGGACTGCCTGCAGCCTCCCACCGCTCTCAATCTACATGGAAATGTTGCTGAAAACTGGAGAAGATTTAAGCAGCAATTTGAAATGTTCTCGCTGCCAGTGGACTTGCTGAAAAATCCCAGAAAAATCCAGGTTATGACCCTATTGCACATGGCTGACCCTGATGCACTGAAGGCATTCAATACTTTAGTTTGGGAAAAGAGGAAGAGAAGGAGCAACTGAATAAAATTATGGGACAATTTGAGAGGTATTGTAACTCAAGAAAGAATGTGACATAGAAACACAGAAACATAGAATTTGACAGCAGATAAGGACCGCTTGGCACACCTAGTCTGCCCATTTACCTACCTAATGGATAAACTGCAGATCACAGTTAACAAACAGCCTACTTCCTCCTACCCCTTTTCACTCCACTACCTCCTCAGGAAGGCTGTTCCATGTGTCCACAACCCTCTCCGTGAAAAAATACTTCTCACATTACCTCTGAGCTATCCCCTCTATCTTCAAATTGTGCCCCTTGTTCTTGCACATCTCTTTTCTGAAAGATGCTACCTCTTGGACTCTGTTGATTCCCTTGATGTACTTGAAAGTTTCTATCAAGTCCCTCCTCTCTCGAGGTATACATATTAAGCTCCTTTAATCTCTCTTTGTATGTCTTCTGGTGCAGACCCTGCACCATTTTAGTTGCCCTCCTCTGGATTGCCTCCATCCTGTCTGTGTCATTGCGGAGACGGGGTCTCCAGAACTGGACGCAGTACTCCAGATGGGGTCCCACCAACTGTCTGTACAGAGGGATAGCAACTTCCTGTTTTCTACTGGTGATGTCTCCTATGCATCCCAGTATCCCACCAACCCTCCTTACCAGTGGCATTCTACAACAGGAGCCCATGAAGTACATTACCCGATGAAAAAATGGTGTGCCCCGTTGGTACCCTGTAGTGCAGAGCTTCCCCACATAGTAACAATATATCAGTGCCCTGGCTGCCATCTGTTGTGCCCAGCTATGCCTCTGGTAACCATTTGTGGCTAGAGCCGCTGCTGCTCCTTACTGCCTTCACATTGCTTGCCCACATTAAGATCATCTGATATGACTATCCCCAGGTCCCTTTCCATTTTGTTCTTGTTAGTATCTCACCCCATTATGTACTCTTCCCTGGGTGTTTGTTTCCCAGGTGCATTACTTGCACTTTTTGCACTGAATCTAAGCTGCCATACATTTGACCATTCCTCCAACCTTGCCAAGTCCTTTGCATCCTTTCCACCCCACCTTCTGTATCAACCATGTGGCAGATCTTTGTTGTCGTCTGCAAAGAGACACTTTTCCTTCAGTCCCTCTGCAATGTCACTTATAAAGGCGTTAAAGAGGCAGCAAACTGGGTTCAGGAACAGACTCAGGCCGCGGGGGCTGGCAGGGAGAGGAGGATTGAGCGTCCGATGACTGCTCTCCACCTCTGGGGTGGGTAGTGGGCTTGCATCGCCTGTAGCGGCGACTGGTGGGCCAGCCGCACTGCCGGCATGCAATAGCAAGGGAGGAGAGCCATGGGCATCAGCACATGCTAGGATGCCATTGCACATCCAGCTCTCCACTGGGAGAAATGTGGAAAATACCGGAAGGCGCATCTTCGTGGCTGATGGCGCGCCTTGCTCCCCTGGAGAGACCGAGAGGGACGCATACCCAGTGGGTGCGAGAGCGATAATGGCCGGCCCACTGGGGAAGCGGGTTCGTGTGGCCCGCATGTACGACTGGGTCCGGGGTGCAGATCTGGTGGCCAGAGATCTGTGGGGCCGCTCTGCCGAAGATAGTAAATAATAGTAAGATAAAAAAAAAAAGACATATTAAAGAGGACTGGTCCCAGTACTGAACCCTGCGGTACCCACTAGTAATCCCCTTTCAGAGTGAACTCCATTTACTATTACCCTCTGTATCCTGTTATCCAGCCAGTGTTTTACCCAAGGCTGGCTAACTTGTATATTAATCTGTGGGACTGTGTCAAATGCCTTGCTAAAGTCTAGATAGGCCATGTCCACAGCCCTCCCTGGTCTACTATGGTCACCCAGTCAAAGAAATCAATTAGCTTCGTCTGATACGACCTTCCTGCTGTGAATCCATGCTGCCTTGGGTCCTGTGCCCCACTGGCCTCTAGAACTCAACAATTATTTCCTTTAGAAGCGATTCCATCATTTCCCCTACTACTGAGATCAAACTAACAGGTCTGTAGTTTCCTGCCTCTGTCTTGATCCCACTTTTGTGGAGGGGATGATGTCCGCCCTCCTCCAGTCCTCTGAGTACGACACCACCCTCCCATGATTTGTTAAAAGGGTAGTCAGTGGTGTCACTAGTTCTACCCTTAGTTCTTTTAGAATTCTTGGGTGAATCCCGCCAGGCCCCACTGCTTTGTCCACCTTCAGTTTTAAGAGTTCTTTCAGAACCCTTTCTTCTGTGAATGGACTGGTATTGACCTCCTATCAAAGTGCTTCTATTCATTGATTTAGGTACCTCCCTCTTCTTTTGTGAATACTGAGCAGAAGTATTCATTCAGTATCCCTGCTTTTTCACTGCCACCTTCTGCCCACTCTCCCTTCCCTTTATTAAGCCTCACTATCCCTCCCTTGGTCTTTTCTACTCTCTAATGTACCTATAAAAGATTTTATCCCCTTCTTAACTGAGTTGGCTATCTTTTCCTCAGTTTGGGCTTTTGCTATTCTGACCGCCTTCCCCACTTCCTTCTGCTTTTACTGGTACAGTTCTCTGTCCTGCTCCTTCTGGGTTTCCTTATACTTCCTGAATGCTACTTTTCCCTAACCTTCCCCACCACCTCTTTTGAGAACCATAGTGTTTTTTTTTCCTTCGCTTTTGCTTTGTTGATTTGCTTCACACAAAGGCTTGTGTCTCTGTGATGGCTGTTTTGAATTTTTCCCATTGTTCCTCCGCCTCCTTCTTGCCCATTTGCTAGTGCTTTTCTGAGGCACTTCCATTTTCCCCAAAGTCAGCCTCCTAAAGTCCAATACTTTTGCTTTGTATGGCTTGAGTCTATGGCTGTGTTTATCGTGGAACCACACTGTTTGGTGGTCACTTGTTCCTAGATGGCTACCCACTTCTAAATCCAAGATCCTTTCTCCATCCCCATTTGACAGTACCAGGTCTAAGTGCACCCTTCCGACTGGGTTCCACCACTAGCTGTCTGAGGCGTGCCCTGTAGGGCATCAAGAATAACCCTGCTTCGTGGATGTGGCTGCAGCAAAGGTGCTCCAGCTAACATCTGGCATACTGAGGTCCCAATCAACAATATCTCCCCTTTTTCTGCCATTCTAAGGATACCTTCTACCATTTCCTTGTCCACCTCCCCTGAGATGGGAGTCTGTATACAACCTCTATGCAAATTGTGGTGCCATATCCTGTCTCCAGGGTAACCCACAGTGCCTCCTCTACTCCCCTGCTTATCCTTTAAATCCATTGCTTTGCTCCTTCCTTACATAGAGAGCTACTCCTCCTCTTTTACCCTCCCTGTCCCTCCCTACAGATTAGTACCCTGGTATGCTGACATCCCAGTCATGGTTCTCACTCTACCATGTTTCTGTGACAGAGACATTTGTTCAATACTAGGAGACAGAATTTGGGTGAGTCCATTGATTCATGTGTAACTGAACTGAGGCTAAAGGCTAAATCTTGTGAATTTGGAGATTTAACTGAATCGTTGATCAGAGACAGAATTGTATGCAGCATGGAGTGATCAGGTGAGACGCAGACTAAGCATGTGAGATGCAGACTGTTGAGAAAAGCGGACTTAACATTAGATGATGCCATAGATATATGCAGGGCCGCTGAACTGAGTGAAACACAGATTAAACACTTAAGTGGAAATGCTCAGGATGAAAGCTCAGTGCAAGTAGCAGTTGTGCAGGAAGAAAGAGTAAAAGCAAGTGCCAATGTGAGCAAAGGGAGTTATTCACCTCCAGCGAATAAAGTCAGATGTGAAAAGTGTGGTCATGAGCATGAGATAAACAAAATGCCCAGCATAAAAAAATAAAATTTTGCTAGATTATGCCGTGTGGGTAAATACAGTGAGATCCATGTTGTTGGAGAACATGCCCAAGAAAATGAAAGTACTTTTAGTTTTGAGACTGTGACTACCTATAAACTCAAGACTGATTGAAAAAGAAATCTGAGTATAAATGGGAAAATGGTGATGTTCAAATTAGACACTGGGGCACAATGTAATGTGATGCCTTTTCAGATGAATAAGACATTGTCTGGAGAAGCTGTTCAAAAGTCATCAGCTGGACTGGTTTCCTATTCTGGGCATAAACTTGATGTGAAATGCAAAGTGATGCTGCTAATTTGTTTCAAGCAAAATTATTACTTGTTGCCATTTCAAGTTGTTAATGCAAACGCTGATCCCAGTGTTAGGTCTATCTACTTGTTTGGAAATGAAGTTTATAAAGAAGTTATTTTTATTTATTTATTTAGGAAATCGGAATTACAACCCTATGAGTAATAGAATCGTTCCAAAGGCTCCATGTAAGAACAAAACATAGACATTCATACAGTACATACAAACATAGAATAATGTGGGTGAGAAATCATACAGAGTATAAGTACAATGAGCACTGGTTAATGCCTATACATTTGGTAGCTAAAACTGGGCAGAGCTATCGACATATTTACCTAATGAGCGGTTAAGACCTATACAACTGGTAGCTAAAGCAATGCATGATATGAGCTGGTAGTAGCCTCAGGAGGCCTTGTCTTACTACATAACACAATGCATTCATAGTCCAGTTGAACTATATGGTAACAGAGGAGATGAGGAGCCTGTGCCAGGCCAAGGGCGGGTGCATGGCCCAGCGACATGGTGCAGGGATCCACAGGTTACCAGTTACACTGCTGCGGACGTGAGGAGAGAGGATATAGGGCCCTTAAGGCAGCTTTAAAAGGACCTAGATTGGTGACTGATGTGACGGCCGGTGGAGGGCATTGTACCAGGATGGTGCTCTAAGGAGGAAGGATCGCTGGGCCAGGGTTTTCCTGACCCTAGGCACCTTCCAGACAGTTTTGGGGTGGCCCATGTAGACGCTGAGATGGTGGCTGCCTGAGAAGCTATGACACCTACTGGGGTTAAACCCAGGTGGATTTTTTGGTGAAGAGACAGGTCTGGTATAATAGTCTTTCCTCAAGGGAGAGGATATTGGTGAGCACGTACAGGGTGCAGGTATGTGTATTTCTGTCAGCATCAGAGAGGAGCAGGCAGGCCTTACTGATGACTACTTGTATTTGATGAAGCACCGTAGGGTCGGCTGCAGCATAGATTGTGAGGCCATAGTCCACCAGTGATAAGACTGAGGAGGTAATGGCTAGGTTAAGTGCTTCAGGTGGCAGGCAGTCTTTATATTTGTAAAGGAGACCAATGCGGGTGTTGGTGGTGGAGGTGAGGATTTTATATGTTCGTGGAATGAGAGGAAGAGTCAAATGTAATACCTAGATACTTATACTTTTGGACCTCTTCCGTGGGATGAGAGAGGCGGAGAGTATTTCAGGGGAAATCCTTTTATATGTTTTGGCAGTGGGCATAGAGCATCGTCTTAGTTTTTTTAATGTTGACCACCAATCTGTGTTCAGCAAACCAGTGTTCAATCTGAGAGAAGGAGTTTTGTAAGGAACACTGGGGGAAGAGAATCAGGATGTGCAGCTAAAGAACAGCATCGTCTGTGAGGAGAAGGTTGCCGGGCAGGATTTAGGCAGGGCATTGAGGTAGATGCTGAATAGCAGGAGACCCAGGAGAGATCCCTGGGGAACTCCTGAGCGCACAGGCAGCATAGTAGATATGGTATTATTAATTTTAACACATTGGGTTCTAAATAAAAGATAGCTGGAGAACCATGAGAGTGGACAATGAGAGCCCCAATTTGTTGTAATGTATTAGAAGGAGGGTGAGAATCCATGTCAAAGGCCTTTGAGAGGTCTATAAACCCGGCCCCTGCGAGGTGCCCCTGTCAAGCGTGGAGTGCAGGGATTTAGCAAATTCTGTTTCAGTAGATGCTGCAAGTGGCAGTGCAAGGAAACCACAGAATGAATACTGGCTGAATTTGCTGATGTATTTGAAGAATTGGGATGCTAGAGGGTGAATACCACTTTAAAATAGATAAGACAGTCAAGCCCTATGATCTGCCCCACTAGGAAAATACCTTCACATTACAAGATAAACTGAAAATTGAGCTAGAGAATACGGAAAGATTGGGGGTTATTGAGAAGGTGGAGAAACCCAAGAGCTGGGTCAACTCAATGGTGGTTGTAGAAAACCAAAGTATGAATTTGCATAGACCCCACAGATCTTAATAGAGCAATTAAAGGAATAACACTGACAAAAACAGTTGAAGAGGTTGCAGACAAGACTAGCAGAGGCCAAAGTAGCTCACAGTGCTAGATGCTGGGCATGCCTTATGGCAAGTTAATCTGGATGGGCCTAGCTCTGATCTAGTGACTTAATACATCCTTTGGGAGGCATAAGTTCAGCCGCCTCCTCTTTGGGATTTGCTCAGCACCAGAAGTCTTACTAAAGAAAATATCACACATCTGAAGAGCTCAAGGGCACAGAGGTCATTATGGATGACATCCCAATATGGAGAGCTAATGTACAAGAGCACAATGAGAGGTTATGGAATGCTCTACAAAGAGCCAGAATAAGCATTTGTCTTTAAAGGAAACAATGGAAAAGACAAAGCTTTCCCTCAGACACTGCAGAAACTCTCAATTAGTGCTTCAGACAGTGGCAACTTTATTTACTGATTTAGAGCAGCTACCCACAACTTCCACTTCCTGTTGCAGGCAGCAGCCATTTCATGAGCAGCAGTGAATTTCCTGAGCTCACTGTATGCTAATATGCCTGTTTGACCTCAGCTATTGGTTGGCAGGACATATTAGCATAAAGTGAGCTCAGGAAGCTCTCTGCTACTCATGAAATGGTGGCTGCAGCAATAGAAAGTGAAAGTTGAAGCACACTGTTTAAATCACTAAAAAATCAATTAGAGCTATTTGTTAAAAAAGATGTTACTGTCTGAAAGTACTAATTGGGCATTTTTGTAGTGCCTGGGTAAAACTGTGCCTTTTCCACTGTTTCCTTTAAACATATATATGTATATATATAAAAAAAAATATCGAAAATCAAAATGTCAGAGGTCCAATATATCGGACACAAGTTAAGTAACAACGGGCTGTTGGCAGACCTGAGAAGATAAAAGCAATTATCCAGATGCCTGTTCCCCAAAATAAGACTGACTTCAGAGATTTATAGGCATGGTAAACTACCTGGCAAAGTTCATTGCAAGCCTATCAACTGTAAATAAGCCATCGAGAGTTACTAGAGAAAGAAACAGCATGGCACTGAGAGGAGCACCACCAACAGGCCTTGCAAGAACTGAAAACAGTTGTCACAAACCCCCCAGCCTGGCCTACTGTGATCTAAGAAAACCTGCTGACTTATCTGTTGATGCCTCAGAAGGGCTGTTTGTCTGCTGCAAGGAGGTAGGCCAATCTTTTAAGCCCAGATCACTTAATAAAAACAGAAAAATTATGCACAAATTGAAAAGAAATGCTAGCTATTGTGTTTGCTCAAAATTCCACCAATATATCTATGGCAGACGGAGGGTCCATGTTGAATCGGACCATAAGCCCCTAGAAGCCTTTTCAAAGAAACACTGGCCACAGCCCCACTGAGAATTCAACGCCTGATGCTAAAACTGCAAAGGTACGATTTACAGTACAGTACAAAGCGGTAAAGAACTTCATACAGCAGATGCCCTGTGTAGGTCTGTAGGAGAAAATTCTGTGCCAGAAACTGAACTAGACGAATACATATTTTTTAACTTATAAGTTTACTGAGAGCAAAAATACAGTACAAAACCAGTCACAATACATATAAAGACAACTGATAGGACACCATTATTACTTGGCATGACCAGAAACAAAACATGTATCATAGCAGATAACAATTATAAACTGCATAACAATTAAATTCCATTTATTTAAAGTAACTGTTTTATTGATTTTTTTTTTTTTTTTTTTTTTTATAGGTCTAGCAACTGTTCTTAGGGATTATCGCCGTCTCCAACTCACATAATGAAGGAGGATCAAAACAAGACTATGGACTATTATATCCACAAATATCTTTTCTTTCAGAATTTTCCTTTCCTGCCATACTCTCTTTTTTTTTTAATATATGCTGAAATCTATTCTAATCAATCTTTAATTCTACGATACTGTATTAAAGATTATAATAACTATTTTATAAACATAGCAAACAATAAAAGATCTGGCTATCAAATTAATCAGTGTGGCTCAGTCTGTGACCACTGTACACAAAAGTACACATTAAAATAATTTAGCCTTTAGTGATCCATCTACTAGATTGAAATGCAAGTTATTGACATTTACTATTAACTGAATTGTTGTCAGTAAGGATTAAGATTATTGAGGAAGTGCACTTTCTTATATTATGATAAGAGCTGCTCAACACAGGTTTATCTTCAGTATCTTCCACATAGTTGAAATATGGAAGCCAGCGAAGAGTTACGTCCTGTCTACTTGAAGTCTTAACTTCGCTGTAACTGCCTCCATATTCATGATATTTCTTACATTATGTGTCCACTGGGACAGAGTCAGTTGATTGGGTGATAATCAATTCTGGGTCATGACTTTATGGGCTGCTACAGTCAATGTTAAATATAGGTATTCCTGGGCCATAGTACTAAGTTCCTGTGGAGTACATCCCAAAATCAGATGGATAAATGTAAGGTCCTGTGTCAATCCCAAAATAAGTTTGATTTTATTTTTCACCTGTGCCCAATACACCTGAATTTTAGGGCAACCCCAGAACACATGGCAATGTGATCCAGTTGTCCCGCCTTTTCTCCAACAGGCATCCATCGAGACAGTGGTGTAATGCCTGAATATTGTGGGAGTAATGAAGAATCTAACAGAAACTTTCCAACAAAATTCCTCCAGACTAATGAATTTGTAGTTTTATGTATATTTGACCAATTGTTTACCCATTCCTGTTAAAGTAGGGTCTGTACATATTCCTCCTCCCATTTATCCTGAATACTTTGGACTGGTAGTAGACCAAGATCTTCCTGAAGAAGTTTTTAGAACTGAGAAATGAAACAATTTCTATCTGATAATTTAGTTCTGTTAGACAATGTTGATATGCCTCTGATACCTACAGGATAACAGTCACCCCTACATAGGTTTGAATGTAGTGGTGACACTGCAGATATCTATAAAAATCTTGTTTATGCAAATTATATTCCTGTTGCAGAGATCGATAATCCTTTACAAGTTCCCCAGTCAAAACTGACAAAGGAACTTCAAAACTTGTTTAGCCCATCTGCTGAAACATTGGTCCCTTCCTTGTACAGGAAATGCAGGAAGATTATGAAGAGGTTATAAATGCCATATGTAGGCAGGTATTTCCCACCTTGATCTAACCTGTAGCCAGATGGACAATGTGTGTTTTGTCCATCTACTAGTCAGTGTCTTCAGGTCTTGGGTAATATTATTCAGGAGTCAAAGTCAGGGTAAAATTAGAATAAGCTTGCTCTTTCAGTGTGCACCAACCCTCTCGGTGTCTAGGACCCATCATTTTCACTAAAGGCACTAGTTGGGCTACTAATAGTAGGTTTGGAGGTCCAGTAGTCCCCACAACACCTTTTTTTTTTTTAACCTCTTGTAGCATTATCCGCCAGGTTCATACAGTGGACTATATACCTATCAGTGATGAAAAACTGAAATTGTTTCAGCAAGAGACTGACAAAGATTCAGCACTGGTCAAGTTGGGAGACATGGTTTTGAATGAGTGGCCCCAGGAGAAAACATCACTGCACCCTGAGATAAGGCAGTACTGGCAGTTCAGATACAAAATCTCGACAGAAATGAACATTTGCTGAAGGGAGACAGACTGATAGTCCCTACATCACTGAGACCAGACATATGAACTAGATTACACAGCAGCCACCTGGGCATTGAAAATGCAAGCGCAGGGCCAGAGATCTTTAATTCTGGCCAGAGATGAACAGTCAGATTAGTGACATGGTGACCCACTATGGCATTTGCAATAAAATTCAGAAAGCACAATCTAGAGAGTCACTATAGCCACAAGAGATACCAAAGAGACCTTGGCAAAGGTTGGACTGACCTATTTGAATTTCAAAGGAAAATTATCTGGCAGTGGTTGATTACCGCCAAATGCATTGAGATATACAAGTTGCAAAATACATCAAGCAAAACAGTGATTAACCATATTAAAATCACAATGTGCAAGACATGGTTTCCTGAAATACTTGTAACAGGTAACGGCCCATAATTTGTCTGCACTGAATTCAGAGACTTTCGACAAACATATGAGTTTAAACATGTAGCATCTTCACGGTTACCCCCAGAGCAATGGCATTATAGAACAAGCCCTTCAAACAATAAAGAGACTGTTAAAAAACCTGAAGTGAACCATCAAGACCCTTACTTAGCACTCTTTGAATTGAGAAATACCCCACTGAGGGGCTAGGATCACCAGCACAGCAAGTTATAGGCCACAGAACCAGAACTTTAATGCCTACCAGATCTGAGCTACTTAAACCAAAAGTGCCAGAAGTTAGTGTGTAAACTACATTATGAGGGACTCAAGAAAACAAAAATCTTATTACAATTTGCACACCCGACCACTGCCAGCCTTACAGCCAGGACAGTCTGTTTACTTGCGAACACCTGAGAATACCTGGACCCCTGCAACTGTGGAACGCCATGCTGAACAGCCACGCCCTATGTGGTCCAAGAAAATGGGAAATTGTATCAAGAAACAGGAGGGAACTTGTTAACCCCTGAGCCGCGCCTAATTCTGTAGCCCACAAAACTCGCATATCCGAGGAGAAGAAGAGAGCTGGATGACATGATGGAGGACGATGGGATCCCAGAGGTGTATGCAATGGAGGTCCTCCACAAGTGATGCCAGGACAGTTACAAAGCGAGCCTGTGGAGTTGGCCCCGCCCCTGAACAGTCGGGACCAATCGACTGGCACCAGCTCCAGCCCGAGAATTAGCCATGTCAGTGAAAGGGAGACCCAGGCCTGTTTGGCATCATGATTACACAGACTCACAAAACTTTGAGCTACATAGAACGTTAAACATTTTATGTTTGGGGAAAAGTTGAATTGAGAAGGAGATGTAAGAAAGTTAATTAGCATATGCGATTTGCATATGCCTTGCTAACGCACATGCACCAGCCTATATACACACACACACACACACACACACACACACACATATGTAATAGACAAACCACTCTGAGGTGTGTGGTCGATTGATATGCACACACCTTGGTGTGCGCTGTACGCATTTAGGTCGCAGGCAGAGTGCGCCAACCACCCAAGACGTGTATATCAGAGTGTGACTACACACCTCAGAGTGGTTTATCTATCTTATAAAATGTCAAAATTATTTTGGGGGTAAATGTGCAGGTGTGTGGTCACGCCTGATATATGCAGAGTCATGCGATGTGTTTCAACCAACCAGCAGGGATAATTTTCCTACCCATTCTATAAATACATATGTATACCTACACACACACACACACACATTATATATATATATACACACATACACATATTTTAGAGGCAAAACTCTGTTTAATGCATTAGTTAGGGTTGTTCCACAGCGACAAAAGTGAGGAATTGCTGTTAGGGTTGAAAACCCTAACTACAATCACCCCCCCAGCACCACACACACACACAGACACACACACATTCAAGTATGGGGAGGACCAAGTCAACACAACCAATGACAGACATCCAGCAGCAGGTGACAGAAATAACAAACAATTGTCTAAATGTACTACGAGACATCCCCACCCACCTGACCAGGTACTGCATGCTCAGTGGAGATCAACAGCAAAATTGAGGCCATGTACACCAAACGACACATCCCTGATTGCAGCTGCACACAACGCACACACTTAGTAGTTGCATGGCCTTACCTACCGATGCCCACACCACACCACACACCACACCATTTGTGGGGCCACCTGAGCAATAGAGTTAAGCAAAACCAAGGAGTTGTACAGGTATAATATCTCTGATTATAACAAAGGTTTGAGAAATGCAGCTTTCTAATTGACTGTAAACACTGTAACAGCCTTAGGTTTAGTTTTTATTAACATACATGTAGAGCCTAACCATATGATGAACATGGTTTAATGTTGTTTAAAAACAGTTTTATTATGATAGCAATAAGCCACTCCCAGGTATTATGTTAATGGTCAGTTTATCACTGTCTAGTGACATGGCACTTGGATATGCCTCATTCAACATTAAACCCCTACAGGGTGATTAACAGACCATTTAACATAACTGTTGGTCATGCCTTATTGCTAAATTGTCTTTATGAGTAGATACTCTCCTCTGCTAGGCACTGCAGCAGCTTTGCAACACAGTGTCCCACCCAGTTACACCATACACTGTCTAGTTGCTGGAGAATGGCTGTGAATATGAACTCACGAAGATGAACAGTGTAACTTGATCATTACAGTCATCGAAACCCTAGTGTGATTATAACTGACAGACTCAGTGATGGAGGATAACCCTGCTGTCCTAGTACATTTACCCCATTATGAGTTAAATCAATACTAAAAGACATTCTGTTTATATCTACACCATACCTACTTGATTCCTGTTGTAGCAGAATTAACATAGTTATCACTTTGATAGCATCAGTGACAGAAGTGTGCAAACCCAAACAGTAGGCATACAGCCTGAGTAGGAAATAACTGTTAAAAAATCACACTGTGTCCATAAGTGGCATAGATCACTCATTGCAACAATAGCAAATGTATTACTATTTGAATAAGTTAGTCATCACAGATGCAATGAGATTGTCTATCAGGTACAACATACTCAGTAAGTGCCTACAGGAAAATCTATCCTATATACATGTCCGATACAGGTACATCATTGTTGGCTCAGTAGTGCTATGATATTTAGAAGGTGCTTGGCCTGCTCCATGTAATTACAATCTTTCTTACAAAGAATACTTACTGCATCTTTAATATTGAAACACACTGAAGGTCTATGTATGTACATCAGCAGTACACCTTCATCAGTAAGAATGCATGTGATACTGGCAGTACCAATTTCACAGCGCTGAACAGGCAATGCTTTTCCATACGCTTACATCAGCCTCTCTATGTTGAGTAAACCATTGCAGTAAATGTACTACTATGTAAATCACCTACTAAATGTATCACTACTTTTATCTTGAGCATGCTAGTGTCTTGTAGTTAATTTATGTGCTTCTCTTAATTAATGTATACTCAGTAGTGTTAAAACCTTTCTACAACTGTCATGCACCTTCAGCATTTATATTGAATAACGCACAGTACCAGTTGTGGTGTGGTGTGGGGCATCGGTAGGTAAGGCCATGCAACTACTAAGTGTAATACGTTGTGTGCAGCTGCAATCAGGGATGTGTACGTTTGGTGTACATGGCCTCAGTTTTGCTGTTGATCTCCACTGAGCATGCAGTATCTGGTCAGGTGGGTGGGGATGTCTAGTAGTACATTTAGACAATTGTTTGTTATTTCTGTCACCTGCTGCTGGATGTCTGTCATTGGTTGTGTTGACTTGGTCCTCCCCATACTTGAATGTGTGTGTGTGTGTGTGTGTGTGTGGTGCTGGGGGTGATTCGTAGTTAGGGTTTTCAACCCTAACAGCGAATTCCTCACTTTTGTCGCTGTGGAACAACCCTAACTAATGCATTAAACGGAGTTTTTGCTCTAATTTCCTTTTTTGAGAATGATATTGAGAAATAGTGAATGTAAGGGCTCACGCTACCGCCACATGATGTCTTGTGGCATAGTAACAGGAGCAGCAATGCAAACAGAAATGCTAACAGTGGCACACATGGTAACACAAGCGCCGAATGATAAATAAAAGGGTAACGCAAACAGTGGCGAGACGGAACGGTGTGCTACGGATGTCTGGTCACATAGTAACATGGTGCCTGTAAATGGAAATGTCAATGGGCATGGTGACGCTAAAGTGAAACAGAAAGAGAACAGTCACGGTACACACAAATGGCAAAAAGTAACAAAACGCAAGCACAAATGAAAGCACAAAGGATGGCATCGCGTGGTGGCATTGGGGTGTGCATGGGATCATCAGCCCTAACTCTCACCCCATGACCTGTGTAAAGCAGCAGAAGTATAGGAGAATGGGTGAGAGTTAGAACTCATGATCCCAATGCACACCCCAATGCCGGTTGGGGGTAGGTGGGAGTGCAAGGGGTTTTTCAACCCTAACAGCAATTTCCTCACTTTTGTCGCTGTGGAACAACTCTAACTAATGCATTAAACTGAGTTTTTGCCTCTAATTTCCTTCTTTTGAGAATGATAACAAGAAATAGTGAATGTAATGCAGCAGCGGGGAGCGCGGTACCTCTGGGCCGGCTCCCACCGCCGATCTTGCGATGGCGAGGGAGCTCTGGAGCCCTTTGGGCCCCGCTGGCCCCACCACATGGTGTCTTGTGGCATACTAACAGGGACAGCAACACAAACAGAAATGCTAACAGTGGCGCACATGGTAACACAAGCACGAATGAGAACAGAAAGGGTAACGCACATGGTAGCGTGAGACGGAATGGTCTGCCATGTGATGTGTTGTCACATAGTAACATGGTGCCTGCAAACAGAAATGTCAATGGGCAAGGTGATGTAAAGTGAAACAGAAAGATAAACAGTACTGTAGACAGAAATGGCAAAATAACAGAAATGCAAGCGCAAATGAAAATGCAGGATAACGCACATGGTGGCAGGACGCCAACGGTAAGTGAAACGAATGGAATCCCAGCGAAAGGGCAACAGTAACAGTAATGTAAGCACAGGTTGGTTTTCCCAAACCTGCATTGAGAAAGACAGTGAGTACAAATAATGTATGCAAAATAATGAGTATCGGAAGAAAATGAGATCTTGGAATACTAAATACATTATATCTCAGGAACCGTCACGACGTAGAAAAAAAATTTAAGTGTCATGTTATTTACAACATGACCTGCTAATTTGAATCTTAGCCCCATTAGAGGGCTAAGAA